>OX403606.1:14703484-14731157 GCA_948107665.1 Lomographa bimaculata | reverse complement strand
GTAATCGTGGGTTGTAGGACTGAGGAGGAGAGGCAGAGAGTGAAAGAGAGACTACAAAAGGTAGAGTCGCACCTCAGAGTTGAGGAGGTGAAGAACAAGGATCCTCTTCTGATTCTAAGGGATGTTCTGAGTTACAACAGAGACGAAGACATCCTGAGCGCCCTTAGAAAACAGAATGGAGGCCTGTTCAAAGACCTCAACAAGGAAGACAACAGAGCAGAGGTGCGATACAGAAGGAAGACGAGGAACCCACAAACATGCCACATCGTACTCAGAGTCTCCCCAAAAATTTGGATGATACTGACTGATGCACGTGAAGTCCATATTGACCTGCAAAGGATAAAAGTGGCCGACCAGTCGCCACTAGTGCAGTGTTCGCTTTGCTTGGGCTATGGCCATGGCAGGCGATTCTGTAAGGACACAGTGGAAAAGTGCAGCCACTGTGGAGGTCCCCACATGAAGTCCGACTGTACCGAATGGCTCTCAGGTGGGACGCCTTCTTGCTGCAACTGCAAACACTCCAAGCTGGACGAGCATGACCACAATGCGTTCAGCCAGGAGTGTGCAGTAAGAAGGAAGTGGGACGCGCTGGCTCGAGCCACTGTTGCGTATTGCTGAGGGCGACTCGAGCAGCATTACAGCAACACACGAAGGCACCTCAACCGGAGCGACACAGTACCTTGCAATCACCACAGGAGGACACTCAAGAACATCTTTGGCGTTGATCCTGATCAACGCCAAGAACAGCTGGTTGGGTAGACTAAATGCAGACTTCGGGGGGGACGATAAGTCGACTGCCTTTGAGGAGAGGAATTTGCAGGTTCTCAACAACGACGAAGCTAGTAAGGTGAACAAAACGGCCTGTACCGTGGATATTGTCACCACGCTGGAACTGATGCAGAAATACAAGGTTAGAGTCGCAATAGCGGGTTTGGACCACAACGGCATTATACTGAAAATTGGTAAAGAAAATCGAAGCGGGTTTCTTGAGAAACTCGGCCAATTTAAAAATGATTACATACCTGCCTTGCCGTGGTGGTCCAAAAAGATCGCTCACCTGAAAGGTAAAGTCTTCATTAAGAAACGCATAGTCCAATGTGCAGCGCCTGCCCGTCGAGCAGAAATTGGTGAAGAGAACATGCAAATAACAGAGGAACATGAGAGTGTAACGCTGAAACCGGAAGACAAGGAGGAGATTGGCAGTGGAGATCACCAGCACATAAAAAAGGCCAACCAAGTAAACTGTTGGAGGCATGATAATTATCATGACACAACGTTTACCCCTGAAGAGGCAAAGATTGCGGTGCAAAACTCCAACCCCATTGTAAATTGTCCTCATTTCCGGAAAGAAGATACAAAGCGAAACAATATACAATTTTGGGCATAGTAACATATAGGATCATATCTTGCTATCTGGATTAGTGACACGTAATCTTGCTGAGTATATATATTATAAGAATATATGACATCAGCAAATAAAATTTATGTTAAAATCTAAGATGTTTAAGAAATGAAATACCAGAATATATGTTAGTAATTGTCAAAATATAAGATAGAATGTAAAGGAAAAAAATGAAAACCATAGGATTTAGAAACAATTTTGAAAAATAGATGAAATAAAACACATAATAACAAAGACTCTGATCATGTTAGAGGGAGCCGCTACTACAAAAAAACAAAAAAAAAAAAAAAAAAAAACCTAACCTAACCTAACCTAACCTAACCTAACCTAACCTAACCTAACCTAACCTAACCTAACCTAACCTAACCTAACCTAACCTAACCTAACCTAACCTAACCTAACCTAACCTAACCTAACCTAACCTAACCTAACCTAACCTAACCTAACCTAACCTAACCTAACCTAACCTAACCTAACCTAACCTAACCTAACCTAACCTAACCTAACCTAACCTAACCTAACCTAACATAACCTAACCTAACCTAACCTAACCTAACCTAACCTAACCTAACCTAACCTAACCTAACCTAACCTAACCTAACCTAACCTAACCTAACCTAACCTAACCTAACCTAACCTAACCTAACCTAACCTAACCTAACCTAACCTAACCTAACCTAACCTAACCTAACCTAACCTAACCTAACCTAACCTAACCTAACCTAACCTAACCTAACCTAACCTAACCTAACCTAACCTAACCTAACCTAACCTAACCTAACCTAACCTAACCTAACCTAACCTAACCTAACCTAACCTAACCTAACCTAACCTAACCTAACCTAACCTAACCTAACCTAACCTAACCTAACCTAACCTAACCTAACCTAACCTAACCTAACCTAACCTAACCTAACCTAACCTAACCTAACCTAACCTAACCTAACCTAACCTAACCTAACCTAACCTAACCTAACCTAACCTAACCTAACCTAACCTAACCTAACCTAACCTAACCTAACCTAACCTAACCTAACCTAACCTAACCTAACCTAACCTAACCTAACCTAACCTAACCTAACCTAACCTAACCTAACCTAACCTAACCTAACCTAACCTAACCTAACCTAACCTAACCTAACCTAACCTAACCTAACCTAACCTAACCTAACCTAACCTAACCTAACCTAACCTAACCTAACCTAACCTAACCTAACCTAACCTAACCTAACCTAACCTAACCTAACCTAACCTAACCTAACCTAACCTAACCTAACCTAACCTAACCTAACCTAACCTAACCTAACCTAACCTAACCTAACCTAACCTAACCTAACCTAACCTAACCTAACCTAACCTAACCTAACCAGTCGCACTCTGTCCGTCAGTGCAAGCGCCAAGCTTTTAAAGTGCTCCGCGCCTCAAAAATCGGCAAAAATAGTAAAGTTTCGCAAATCGTGCAGTGATACAAGTGAAAGTGTGCGCCAACACCAGCGCCACGTGATAGTGCAAAAAGTTTCGGAATCGGATTGTTTTTCACTGATTGACAGTGAAAAACCCGATTTTTCGCTTCCCGAAAAAGTTTCAACTAAATACGCTGCACGATTATCAGCGACGACCTACATTTTTTATACTGCACGACGACGCTCCTTGGAGGACACTATAACTTGGCTGAGTCCCGGATTATTCCTGGTTGAACTCGCCGAGTTATACCAAAAACCACCAATACACGTGTATACGTGTTCCAGGATCCAGAGGACCTGGAACTCATCTGACAGCTACACGACGTGGGTGCAGACGAGCACTACCAGGGGACACCTCGATCACCGAAAACTAACCAGCCGCCACGAAGATTTCAGCTCTTCAAAAGTCAGTAAATTCAACTTCATCTTAAAATTCTTTTAACTTCTAAACAAGATCTGTAACGATATACTTTTTGGACACTATACAGTTAAACATATCGTTACCAACAAGTGTACAAATTTTCGGCATTTTCTATGCAACAGTTTCCAAGCTATCGATTTTAGAGCGTCCAACCAAACATAACCTCTAAAAAGTAGTGACGTCTTTGGTTGGAAAAATCGCCTAAAATCGCATCCATCCGGCAGCGGCTGACAGCGGACGGTGACGACAGTACCTACCTGGTGATTTTAGGAACTTTTGGCCCCATTCTGAGACACTTTTTGGAAAAATCAACACGTAACCGGGCTTAGTAATATTTTAATAAATTGCATCATCTTTTTGCACCCGGCTTTTAGGTTCAAATTTCAGCCCCCAGCCCCCGAAAGATCTGGACGTTTCTCGAGCTGTCTGGAACCTTCGATTGCGACAAGTACTTTGTAAACTACTTTAGCGTATCATCGAAGGTTCTCGAAAAACATCATCATCATCAGCTCGAGAAATAATCATCATCATTAGCCTAAATTATTATCATCATCAGCTCGGATAATAATCATCATCATCAGCTTGAATTATCATCATCAGCTGATAGGCCGTCCAGATTGCTATTGGGCTTTTAAGGGGCTGGAACTCCCCCCTCCTCTGACAAAGGTGGCCTAGAAAGGACTTTACTCCGCATCTAGGTGACCTAGGACGAAAAGTAGTATAAATTCAAAATTTTTTTTTTTTTTTTTTTTTTTTTTTTTTTTTTTTTTTTTTTTTTTTTTTTTTTTTTTTGGAAATTGGTCGTCGCAGACGGAGCTACCACTTGGTAGAGCCGGGGTACAAAATTATACGTGTTGATTTGAAGTGCGACTGTGATATATAGGTTAAGTTTTTATGACACTGCAGTCGTCCAAGTGGCGCTTTGTCCACGTTCTTTTCCGACCATTGGAACGACTGCAGTCACGATAAAATATATTTTTATATTTTAAAAAATTGTTTTATACCTTTAAGGTTTTAAATTTGTAAATTTATTTTAATTTTGTGTCCAGTTGACGCCTTTACACGCAACTGGACCTTTTGACTTTCCGAACTTTTTCGGATTGCCTGTTTTATCTTGACGACTTTTTAATTTTTATAATTTTATTTTATAATTTAATTTTAGAGAGTAATCTAACTGAGATTACTCTACCTGACTGCGTGTAGCGTATAAAGTCACAATTTTACTTGTGTAATAAAAATAGCAATAGGAACCTCGTGCCACTCCGACTGGCTTGCGCCCATCCCACTGTTTTTTATTTTATTAATTGCCATAATTGAATACTTTTTATATATTTATACAACTTTTACAAATTTACTTTTTAAATAATTAATTTTAATTTCATCCCTGCTCGTAGAAGCCCTACCAAACCATGTTCGGATTTAGAACACCAGCCAAGTCAACCATGGACGCAGACCCCCAAGGAGGAGTAGCCGGAGCCCTACCAGCGACATCGGGCGTGAGGAAGAGTATCGGGGAATGGGAGGTAGTGGGCAAACAAGCCCCCAAAAAACCCAACCTGACGCCTCCTCAAGCTCTTTCCGGGGCTGAACCCCCAAAGCCAAAACCGGCAGCCCGTAGGCTGTCGGCAGAAGCAACAGGGGGCCTAGCCAAACCGGAGAGCACTAAACGCTTGGAAAAGCTAGCAGAAGCAAGAGGCTGCCTGACCAAGGTGAAACTGCACATCAGCAGCTCGAGAAACCTCGAGAAGCCGTCGAGCGCCTCTACCAACTGGCGAAAGAGGGATTCGCAGCTGGTGTGCAGAGACACAGAGTCGAAAGCGATAAGTGCACAGAGAAAGAGATCCACCTGGAAAAGGAAAAGGGGAAGGATGACGGAACGCACTGTTATAAATATTAAATGCACCCTATATTGCAGACTTATCCCTATTCCCGCCTAATCACCATTTTCTAGCCATAGCATCCAGCTACCCGTCCACAGCCATTCAGTCTTCATCCTACTTCCAAACCCGACGGTTGTCTAAAAATCTTATTCTAGTATTATTTTATTTTTTAAAAAGGCTCATCCCCAAAGTCTTCTAACATTTGGTGGCAGCGTTAAGGGATTTCGAAAAATCCCTGGTACCGTCTCCGAAACACGAATTTGTGAACACCGTGTGTGTAGTGCCATAAGTGCCAATTTGATGTGCTAAATCAAATAATAAAGTGAAGTGCCAAATAACCCGAGACCCCGGTCCTATAAAAGGACCACAGCTGCTGCTGCACACTGTTTGTGCTGCAGTCGGCTGCTGCTGCAGCTCTTCCAGAAGGAGCTGGTCATACCCACTGTCACGCACCACGTAGTGCTGTGACCGGTATTGACCACCCGACGGGAAGCGAACTCCATCCAGAGCTCACCCAGAGCGACGATCCATCGCGCAGCTTCCGCCTACACCCTTTCGACTACCTGCCGTGCAGTTCGTAGAAATGATAATTTTTGTTATCACTCTGTCTGCATTCAAGTAAGTGATTCTCGGTTGTGTTACTAAAACTTTTATTGTATTATTTTGTGAGTCCTGGTCAGTATTTGTCAAAGTTTTATTGTATTATTTTGTGAGTCCTGGTCAGTATTTGTCAAAGTTTTATTGTAATTATTTTGTGATCCTTGGTAATTGTATAACCCAAAATGGCCGAGAGTAGAGCTCAAAGCCCAAAGTTTGAAAAACCTGAAATTACAGTCACAGATACGGAGGATGATAACTTTTGTCCTCCAGGCCCAACTACAAGGTCGAAAAAGAAAAATGTTGTAACTAATAAATTAGAGCTAGACCTCTCCACACTACTAAAGTTTATAAAACCGTTTGACGGGTCTAGGGAAACACTGAATTCCTTTTTGGTTAATTGTAACAATGCCTACGATTTAGCCTCAGAGCCTCAGAAGGATATCTTATTCAAATATATACTGTGCCAATTGCAGGGTAAGGCTCAGACCGCGTGTTCCGTCAAAGAGTTCACTAATTGGTTACAACTAAAAGAATTTTTAAAAACACAATTCAGCGAAAGAAAACACTATGCCCATTTGCTCACAGATCTTCAAGAAAGTAAGCAACAAAACAATGAACCAGTGAGCCAGTACGCTTTAAGAATAGAAAGATGTCTCTCTCAACTACTTACAGAAATATCTATTTCTCACGGCCATAAGAGTAGGGAAATGATAGGACGCACAGCAGCTATGGAGGAATTAGCCCTCCATCACTTCCAAATGGGACTGATAACTCGATTATCAAACATTGTTAGGTGTAAGTCGCCCAAAACACTTAACGAAGCTGTCAATACAGCCATTTCCGAGGAAAAAATCCAACAACATTTATATAAACAGAACTCACCTGGCTCTCGACAAGACAAGCCGAATTTGCCAAGGCCTAGTTTCCAAAATACGCGTCGCGATCAGAATCAACAACTTTCCCCCTCAAACTTCAACCAACCTAGGATGAATTTCCCTATTCGACCTAATAATAATAATGCGAGTAATAACTCGTCCACTCCAATCTGCAGATATTGCAAAGCGCCAGGTCATACCCTGGAACAGTGTCGCAAGCGCCAATACAACAACAACCGATTTAGAGTCGATCAAAATCCATCAAGGACACCCCAACGTGTCAACTTCGTTTCCGATGCCCCTGATGATCAGTATCTAACCGAATCACTTGAGGGTTATGACACCGTCGATGCTGAAACAAAAAACGAGTAACCGTCTCGCCTCGGTGTCGTACGGGACCTCACGATTTAGAAACCGACACCTCAAGCCCTATTCCTAAATCCAGATTGACTCCGTTACATGGAGGTCAACCTATGACAAAGTCAAAATCTTCGCAGTCATCGTTACATGATGACTCGCTTAAACCCACTGTATCCACGCAGAACACTAAACTGCCAAAATCCACTGAATCCAACATATTCGAGATTACGAATAATCCTGCGATTATGTTACTGCCTCATGTGCTCGTCGAATCTTCTATATCAGATATACCTCTAGCCTTATTAGTAGACTCAGGGTCCTCAGTAAGTCTATTGAAACATTCCTGTTTAGAAAAACATCCAAAGCTAGTAAAGGAAAAAATCCAATTAAAGGGTATTGACTCATCTGAAGACTCCATCCAAACCAGAGGTCACTTTCAACTGAAACTACGACTAACTAAATCCAACGTATCACACCAGTTTCATGTCATAGATAAAATACACTTACCTTATGATGGCATTATAGGTTCTGATATGCTCAACGCACATAGCTGCAACATTGACTATACCAATAATTTGCTCCATCTTGGTAAATCATCCTTGAAACTGCACTTTCACGACCCTGCATACTTGATTCCTGCGAGAACAGAAACTATTATCGAATGTTCTGTTCGCAATCCTGAATTAAAAATAGGAATGGTTCTCGATCAAAAATACTCTGAATCCCTTTTAATCGCAAATAGCGTAGTCCGTGTAAAAGAAAATAATAGAATAAATATATCCGTGGTAAACACCTCTGAAGAGCCTGTAACACTGAAATCAAATCTTAACCTAAAACTTACCCCTATTGATTCCTTCGAGCTCACGGAACACCCACCTAGCTCTGTAAACCATATAAATACTACAGCTGACTGCGTCACTCGAACTGAAGAAGTACTAAAACAGTTGCGTGTCTCTCACTTGAATGGTGAAGAAAAAGAAGCACTCTTGCAACTATGTTCTGAGTTTTCTGATATTTTCCATCTCCCCGGTGAAAAACTATCCAACACAAATGCTCTAAAACACGATATAAAGACCACTACTGAAACACCAATCCACACTAAAACATATCGATTCCCAGAAGTTCACAAAACCGAAGTCCGAAATCAGGTCGATAAGATGTTAGAGCAAAATATTATAGAACCATCAGACTCTCCATGGTCGTCACCCATATGGGTAGTCCCGAAAAAACTCGACGCATCTAATACACGGAAGTGGCGAGTCGTAATTGATTACAGAAAACTCAATGATGTCACAATTGGTGACACTTATCCTATACCTCAGATCACAGAAATTTTAGACCAACTCGGCAATAGCAAGTACTTTTCGACTTTAGACCTAGCATCCGGATTTCATCAGATAATGTTAAATGAAACAGACAAAACTAAAACAGCTTTCACTGTACCGGAAGGACACTTCCAATTTTTAAGGATGCCCTTCGGTCTTAAAAATGCGCCTTCCACTTTTCAAAGACTTATGAATACCGCCTTGTCTGGCCTCCAAGGCATCCGGTGCTTTGTATATTTGGATGATATAGTCTGCTATGCATATGATCTCCGGTCTCATATTTTAAACCTCACATCGATTTTCCAAAGAATCCGAGACTTTAATTTAAAATTGCAACCGGACAAGTGCGAGTTCCTACGACGTGAAGTGTGTTATCTAGGTCATGTCATCACAGAACAAGGCGTAAAGCCAAATCCAGACAAAATTAAGGCAGTTACCGAATTTCCGGTACCAAGATCTGCAAAAGACATAAAATCATTTCTTGGGCTTGTTTCTTACTATCGTCGTTTCATTCCCGATTTTTCACGAAACGCTAAAGCTCTCACCAGTCTCCTGAAAAAGGAAGCAACCTTTAAATGGGAAAACCAAGAACAGCTTGCATTCGATACACTGAAACGTAAATTAACAACAGCGCCCCTACTAATCTACCCTGACTTTGCCAAACCCTTCATACTTACCTGCGATGCCTCGAACTACGCAGTGGGTGCTGTCCTTTCCCAAGGCCAAATTGGTAAAGACCAGCCCGTAGCTTATGCGTCACGCACTCTCAATAAGAGTGAATCGAATTATAGCACGACTGAAAAGGAATTATTAGCCATTCTCTACGGTTGCAAAACCTTCCGCCCCTATCTGTACGGAAATAAGTTTCAAATTGTAACTGACCACAGACCACTTAAATGGCTTTTCAACCACAAAGATCCCAGCAGCAAACTTCAACGATGGCGATTAAAACTTGAAGAGTATGAATACGAAATCATTTATCGTAAAGGCAAGTTGAACTGTGCAGCTGACGCTCTTTCTAGATACCCTGTGAATCCCATCCTTCCTGAAAATAAAAATAATTTAAATCCAAATCTCATTGATGACACTCACCCAGACGCTGACATTCCGACGGAGTCACCGCTTCCTGAAATACCTCAAGAAAGCCTTGATGAAATGTTGGGAACAACCTTTAGCCCAGTAGATGACTTAGACCTTGACTTCAGTCCCCTGGATCCTCCTACTCCTGTAGAACCCGCTGCACTTGTAAATCCGCCCATTCTAACGGCTCCTCATACCCCTTCAGACTCTCTTTCAACACCTCGTGAACCGCACCCTGAAACAGAGACAGACCCTCAACCTTCAACCAGTTGGCAAGAACCTAACACCTTACCTGCATCTATATCTGCATACCGCGATCCAGGAACTCCTTCTCCGATACCTGAAAACTTACCTTTACCCGACGAAACCTATAATAAATTCTTAAAATCATCTAAAAAGTTATACAATACTCATACTACAGAACATAACGAAGATCTGCTGAAAGGAACACAAAAATTGATAGTAATACCTACCTCGATAGACATGGACGAATCCATGCCTTATGTCCATGAAATCCTCGCCAACTGTCCAAGCACCGAGCGCGAAGAATTCCTGAAACTGGAAAGAAATTTACATACCCTTTTACCCCTTATAATTGAAAACAAAACTTACCTCTTCTTATTCACGAAGGTGCACCATTTCGACGACCACTCTTATCCCGACATATTCAAATGTCTAAAGTATGCCCGTGACGAAATAATCATGTCTTACCCCACAGTAAATGAAATAAGCATATCAGATTTCAGAAACCCTTTTGACAAACATTCCTTTGCTAAAATCTATAACATGTTAACATACCTATTTGATGGTACAAATATAAAAATCCATATCTATCATAACAACATCATCTACCCTTCACTTAGTGAAATTCCTAAAATCTTGAAAGAAAATCATGATATCCCTATCGCAGGACATTTAGGAACCTCAAGAATGCTAAGCCGCATTAAGGAAAGATTCTCATGGAAAAATATGCGAAGTGACATAGAGAATTATGTTAAGAAATGCCCGTCATGCCAAACTAACAAAGCATTGCGTAAAATAAACAGAGCACCAATGGTTATAACGTCCACTTCTACATCCCCATTCGAAAGACTAGCCCTCGACATTGTAGGTCCTCTGCCTGAATCTGGTACAGCCAAACTCAAGTACATCCTGACTATGCAAGATGACCTAACCAAATTTTCAATAGCTTATCCTCTTCGCAGTAACACGGCAGCGGAGGCAAGCGATTGCCTTCTTCATTTTATATCATTATTCGGAATTCCTAAGCATGTACTCACCGACCAAGGTACAAATTTCACAGCGGACCTCTTTAAAAAGACATGCGAATTCCTTAAGATCAAACAACTATGGTCATCACCTTATCACCCGCAGACACAAGGCGCATTGGAAAGGTCACATTCCACCTTGAAGGAATACTTGAAGTCGTATGTCAACGAAAATCAGGATAACTGGCCCCAATATGTATACACCTCTATGTTGGCATACAACTCTGCTGTTCACTCAACCACACACTACTCCCCATATGAACTTTTGTTTGGGCACAAGCCTCACATACCAGACTCAGTTTATACAGATAACTCCGACACTACATATCCCGATTATGTAAAACTCCTTCAGCATCGTATGAAGCACGCGCGCGATAAAGCCTTAGAATTCATTCAAAAATCTAAAGAAAACTCTAAAGGGTACTATGACCCAAAAACTCGTGTTGTCGAGTACAAGATAGGTGATTTTGTCCTATTAAAAAACCATCTAAGGATGCGCAAAGCCTTATCGCCTTTGTGGAAAGGCCCATACAAGGTTGTCAAAATACACGGCAACCATACCTTGTCCCTACTTATAAATAGGCGTCACGTAAAACATCATTACGACGAAGTCAAACACGTGCAAGTTGACGACCCATCTCCTACGTAGTACTTAACTAATTAATGTTTTTTAGCAATTAGTTAAAATAAGTTAGTTAAAATAGTTTTAAATACTTATAGTTAAGGTTAATTGTTAGTAACTCCGACATCTCTTTTGATTACAGCGTACTGGCCCAAGGTCACCAAGAGTATGTCCATCCAATCAACTCAAGCGCCGGCATATACTTTGATCCAATTGGTGAACTTAAAATAAATATCGGTCACCTAGATGTAGTCACCCCATTGGATATTTCACATATTAAGCCTCATATTGAAAATATAAATTCAATACTAGGTACAATACGTTTCCTATGTAACCAGGTTCGAATTGAAACTACTAGCCAACTAGAATGTCATAACGCTTTAGAACCACTCACGATTAGGTATAACGACATTACTTCCGCATATTCGTCTATCGCTCACCTTACGAGTATTAATAAGTTTAAGCGGAGCGCATGGATAGGTGGTATAGGTACCTTATCCAAAACGGTCTTCGGAACTTTAAACGAAGACGATGCTGTCAAATATGACAACGCCATAAACAATTTACAAAACAACGAAAAGAGACTGGGTTTAATAATTAAAGAGAATATTTTGGTTACAACTTCCACTTTATCTAAATTTAATAATACAATACATGCAATAAGAATCAATGAAGCCAGGCTTAATGAAGGAATCGAAAGTCTTTCATTAAAATTAAAAAATGTGTCGCTTATTTACGATGACTTAAAAATAAAAGCAAACATTAATTCAATATTACACAGTTTGGAAACCTCTGTACTCACCTTATCGTTTCAATTGGAGGACGTCATAAATGCTATCTTGTTTAGTAACCAAAACATTCTGCACCCGGCCGTTCTTACTCCTACGCAATTATATCAAGAGCTTGTGGATAATTATAGGTACTTACCGGTTGATCTTAAGCTACCTGTTACTTTAGAATTAAGTCGTATTCATGTGTTAATGAATATATCTAATGTTATTTGCTATAGTTTAAATAATAAGATAATTTTTATTTTAAGAATACCTTTAATATCCTCTAAAGAGTATAGTTTATATCATAGTATAGCACTACCTACCCCACACAACAATGTAAAGCCTAACTCATTTTCTTATATTATACCTAGTAGTAAGTACATCGCTCTGACCAGAGACAAATCGGAATATTGTAACCTCGAAACACTTAAAGAATGCAGAGTGATAAACCCTCGCGAGTTTATATGTGACGTGATGACCGTATATCCCACCAGTGCGAATCCCACGTGTGAAAGCGAACTAATTTCAAATGTGATAAGTGTCTTACCTGTACAGTGCCAAACCGACTTCATGTATGGACATATAGATCTATGGAAGCCACTTTCTAATAATAACTGGATTTTTGTACAATCCCAGAATAATAAATTATATATAGAATGTCCCAGTCAGAAAACTTTAGAAATAAATATTATTGGAACAGGAATTGTAACTATACCAAACAACTGTCTTGCATACTGCAAAAGTACCAAACTGATTCCTAAATTTAATAGCATAAAAATCAATGTAACTATTTTCCATTCCGACTTTAATATTATAAATGATTCATGCTGTACCTTAGATAAGTTTAAAAAGGAAATGAGTAATGAACCTCGTATAAAATTACAAAACTTTGACCTTGATATTTTCACTCCGGAAACAAAAACAAAATTAAAATCAATATCAGATGAAACCGATAAAATATTAAATGAGCACCAAATAATTAAATACGAGACTCACTACTCTATAGTTTTAATTCTAATTATTTGTATTATTTCATTATTTTGTATATTTAAATTGTTTTTCTATATTAAATCGCACAACCGTCTTACCTATAGCTTTCCCATGTTTTCCCGGTCAACTCCAACAGGTACTCCTGTAGAACAGGCGCCTAATCCTAATCCTATCATCCCTGTCAAGGCGAAGCATAGCCAATCTCCGGCAGACATTCCATCCCCCAGTACTAGGAGAAATATTTAACTTACAATATTTTCCCTTCCTAAACTTCGAAATTTCAACCCCGAAGTTTAGTCTACCCCAGGGAGGTGTTATAAATATTAAATGCACCCTATATTGCAGACTTATCCCTATTCCCGCCTAATCACCATTTTCTAGCCATAGCATCCAGCTACCCGTCCACAGCCATTCAGTCTTCATCCTACTTCCAAACCCGACGGTTGTCTAAAAATCTTATTCTAGTATTATTTTATTTTTTAAAAAGGCTCATCCCCAAAGTCTTCTAACAGCACGCACTGGCGAAAACGATCGAGGAGCACATGAAGCTTCTGAAGGAGAACAGCCAACGTATGGAAGACCTGAAGCAGACCCTCGAAAGGAAGACGTACGCCAGTGCAGTAGCAGCCCCCCCCAAGAGGCACTTCGCAGAGCAGACCGCGCTACACTCGGTAGTGGTAACGGCAAAGGATGAGACGGAAACTGGGGAGAATGTTTTAGACAGAATTAGGAAAGCAGTGAAAGCAAAGGAAGGGGGAGTAGAAGTAGAGAGAATTAGAAAAGCGAAAGATAGAAAAGTGATAGTGGCATGCAGGACCGAAGAAGAAAGGCAGAAAATTAAAGCTAGGTTAACCCAGGCCACAGAATTACAGGTGGAAGAAATCAAGAACAAGGATCCCTTAGTGATCCTCAGAGATGTACTCCAGTACAATAGTGACGAGGAAGTGCTGAGGGCACTAAGGAATCAGAACAAGAACTTGTTCATAGGGTTAACCAAGGAAAGTGGAAAATGCGACATAGCCTATAAAAAGAAGACGAGGAACCCGCACACCAGCCACGTAGTAATGAGGGTCTCCCCTAAACTGTGGCAGCGCATGGTCGAGGCCGAGACGGTGCACATTGACCTGCAGCGAGTACGAGTGGCGGACCAATCGCCACTCGTTCAATGCTCGCTCTGTCTCGGTTACGGCCACAGTCGGCGTTTCTGTAAAGAAACGACCGAAAAGTGCAGCCACTGTGGAGGCGCCCATATGAAGGCTCAGTGCGCGGACTTGCTGGCAAACCTGCCGCCTGCATGTTGCAACTGCGTCCATGCTAAGCAAACCAGGACGGACCATAACGCCTTCAGCAACGAATGCGCTATAAGGCGGAAGTGGGACACACTGGCTAGGTCAGCTGTAGCCTACTGCTAAGGTGGTCTCAAGGTTAACACAGGTCCAAAATAGCGATAAGCCATACCTCGTCGCCCAGGCTAATCTCCAACGTAAAGAACTGGCCACGGCGGACTTGATGCTTGAGGCGTACAATAGGAGGGTGGCTTTCGCTCTGTTGCAGGAACCGTATGTTGGGGGTAGGGGTAGAATGGGGAACTACAGGGGTGTGAGAATTTTCCAGAGCACAAACCAAGGTGATGGTACCGTCAAAGCGGCAATCGCAGTCTTTGACAGCGAGCTTGACGTGATACAATGCCCTAACTTTACCACAAATAACATCGTTGTGGTAAAGATTAGAACAAGTGCCTGGGAAATTGTAGTGACCTCATTCTACTTCGAACCTAAACCGACACCTATTGAGCCGTACTTGCAGCAGTTAACCAAGATTGGACAAACTTTCCGCCATAAGTTACTATTAGGAGGCGATACAAACGCCAAAAACGTATGGTGGGGAAGCCCGACCCTTGACAGCAGAGGTGAAGACCTGGCCGGAACCCTGGAGGATATTAACTTGCAGGTGCTCAACGTAGGCGATACCCCAACATTCGACACCATCAGAGGGGATACGCGTTACACCAGCTTTGTGGACGTCACGGCCTGTACGGTGGATATGCTCGACCACGTGGACGACTGGAGAGTTGACGAGGGGATAACAACTTCCGACCACAACACCATCATTTTCAAAATTAACATAGTTAAATCTAAAGGCATTGATGTAGCCAGATCAACTCGAATTTTTAATAGTAAAAAAGCAAATTGGCCTCAATTTCATGAGAAATTAGGCCAATTGCTAGAAGATAGTAAAATAAACAAAAATACAATAGATATCATAGATAATAAATCAGATTTGGAAATAATAATAAATAAATATATTCAACACATAATAGCTACATCGAACGCAAGCATACCTAAAATTAAAATCAAAAATTTAGTTACATTTCCATGGTCGTCTGAAGAACTCGTCAGACTCAAGAAAGATGTCGCCACGAAGAAACGAAGGATTTGCTGTGCAGCGCCAATCCGCAGAGAGAAGGTGGTCACCGAGTACCTGCAAGCTAAGCAAACTTATGAAGATGAGGCTAAAAAGGCACAGATCGCCAGTTGGAAGGGCTTCTGCGAAAAACAGGATAGGGAAAGTGTGTGGGATGGGATATATCGTGTAATAGGCAGGACGACTAAGAGGATGGAAGATCTTCCTCTGTCCAAGGAAGGCACAGTGCTAGACCAAAGGGCATCTGCCATTCTGCTGGCGGACACGTTCTACCCGGAGGACAATGAGGATACTGACAACGCAGAACATCAGCGTGTCAGGGAACTGGCCAAAATGGTAAACAGTCTGGAACATGACGAGCAACATGACCCACTGTTTACCATTGACGAACTTACTATCGCAACGGACAGTTTCAATCCGAAAAAAGCCCCGGGGGGCGATGGTCTGACAGCGGATATCTGCAAAATGATCATCGCACAGAACCCGGAAATTTTCCTAGCATTGGCAAATAAGTGCTTAACATTAGGTCACTTCCCAGAAGCTTGGAAAGAGGCCACAGTTGTGATACTCAGAAAGCCTGGGAAGACTGACTACACCAGCCCGAAGTCGTATAGACCAATCGGGCTGTTGCCAGTGCTAGGAAAGATTCTCGAGAAGATGATCATGAGCAGAGTGAAATGGCATACCATTCCGAAAATGAGCGCGCACCAGTATGGCTTTATGCCCCAGCGTAGCACCGAGGACTCCCTCTATGTCCTTCTAGGATACATTCGTGGTAAATTAGACCAGAAAAAGCTGGTAACAATGATATCGTTGGACATAGAGGGGGCTTTCGATAGCGCTTGGTGGCCCGCCATAAGGGTGCGCCTGGCTCAGGAAGGATGCCCTGTTAACATCAGAAGGGTCATCGATAGCTACCTTGAACAGAGAAAGATCAAATTGCGTTACGCGGGAGAGGAGGTTACCAAGACCACGACCAAAGGATGCGTTCAAGGATCGATCGGCGGTCCTATCCTTTGGAACCTCCTCCTCGATCCTCTGCTGAAGGGTCTGGAGCAGCGTGGCGACTATTGCCAGGCTTTTGCAGATGACGTGGTGTTGGTGTTCGATGGGGACACCGCTCTTGAGGTCCAGCGACGTGCGAACGATGCCCTCGCCTATGTCCGGAAGTGGGGTGTCAATAATAAGCTAAAGTTTGCTCCGCACAAAACAAACGCTATGGTCATCACGCGTAAGCTTAAGTTTGACACTCCACTTCTGAGGATGGGTGATGTTGACATCGGCATGTCCACGGAAATCAAGATCCTCGGGCTGACCATTGACAACAAGCTGACATTTAATGCACACGCTTCAAATGTATGTAAGAAGGCATTAAATGTGTACAAGCAGTTGTCAAGGGCGGCCCGGGTCAGCTGGGGTCTCCATCCTGAGGTTATCCGCATCATCTACACCGCAGTTGTAGAGCCGATAACAATGTACGCCGCAAGCGCTTGGGCGTCTGCGACCAAAAAACTGGGCGTTCAAAAGCAACTGAATGCTGTCCAAAGAGGATTCGCGCAAAAGCTTTGCAAGGCCTACCGCACTGTCTCTCTCAATTCCGCACTAGTGCTGACAGGTTTGCTCCCCCTCGACCTCCGTATACAAGAGGCAGCCGCCCTGTATGAGGCGAAGAGGGGCAGACCACCGGCGATACTGGTGGACAGAGAGATAGAGCGGAAGACAGCATTCAGCGAGATTCCCCACCCAGCGGAACAAAAAGGCTTGCAATTCGTGTGCCTGGCTGACCAAAACCAAGTGGATATACACAGTAACCAACAGGTATGTATATTCACGGACGGCAGTAAGATCGACGGCAAGGTAGGGGCGGCATTGTCCTTTTGGACCAATGGCGCCGAAACCAAGAGCCTCAAGATGAAACTGCCGTCCTACGGCACGGTTTACCAGGCGGAATTGCTTGCCATTTGTAGAGCAACTGGGGAAATACTCAAACGCCCAGAAACGAGCTTTGGGATTTACAGCGATTCAAGGTCATCCTTGGAAACCGTTGTAAACTCCCACTCACTTCATCCGCTCGCCGCCGAGGCTCGTAATAATCTAAAACAGTGCGCAAACCAGAATAAACAGGTAGCACTGTTTTGGATAAAAGCCCACGCGGGATTGATAGGCAACGAGAGAGCGGATGAGTTAGCAAAGGCCGCAGCCCTTAAAGCGAAAACGAAACCTGACTATGACCGAGTTCCGATATCATTCGTCAAGCGACAAATTCGTTTGTGTACGCGTGACGAATGGAACCGGAGGTATAAGTCAGGGGACACGGCGACGACTACCAAATTGTTCTTCCCCGACGCGCTCCAGGCTTTCAGTGTAGTGAGAAAAATAGAACCCGTCGGAATTTTAACTCAGGTGCTGACAGGACATGGCGGCTTCTCCGCATATTTGAATGATTATAAGTGTAAGGATAGCCCGGACTGTATATGTGAGCCGGGCAAACTTGAAAATGTATTACATGTCCTGTCAGAATGCCCTGTCTATGGCTTGGAGAGGTACGAGGCAGAACACAAAATAGGATGTCTTATAACTGTAAATAATATTTGTAAGATTGTAAATGACAAAGACATCCGAGATGTTTTCATCGAATTTTGTGTTCATGTAGCAAGTAAGGTTATAAATAAGAATAAATGATATATGTACATATCTGTGATTATAAATGTGTATTGACGTAGGATTTTTTTTTTACTAGACCTATATGATGTGACTTTATTTTTACCTTTGTATAATAATTGTGTGTTTTTAGAGTAAGATTATTTGAAATAAAGATATTACTGAAAAAATTATTTTGCACACAATTCTCTGATCATGTCAGAGACGCGACACGCTGGCCGGGCCTTCGCGCCCGGTAAAAAAAAAAAAAAAAAAAAAAAAAAAAACCTAACCTAACCTAACCTAACCTAACCTAACCTAACCTAACCTAACCTAACCTAACCTAACCTAACCTAACCTAACCTAACCTAACCTAACCTAACCTAACCTAACCCAAGTACAAGCCCAAACTCGGCAGTAACAACATCTAGCTCCGCGCAAAAAATTCGCTAAAAATCGTGAAAGTGAGCAAATCGCCAAAAAGTGAGACAGTGAAGTGAAGTGACTTACAACTCACCAGGATTTGTGTGGGCAACCTCGTATCCCTAAGGACTTCGTTGCAGTAAGTGATCTTACATACACCTTAATCACGCTCAGGCCAAAGTAGTGACACTCAAGCTGTTAGTGCCATCAAACAGATCAGAACAGCGCCTATTTCCTGACACCAGTTTCATCGAATTTGGTCCAGAAAATCCGGAGATATAAGCCCTCAAAGTCACTACCAAAGCCCATACATTGAACAGTGGAAAATTCCCCGAACCACGTGCGACCTAGTTTAGAACATCGAGACACGAGGCGTGACGACACAACCAGCTCAGGAGACTTCGAAGCCGGACCGAGGAATCCGCCACAAGTAGACGACGAGTGCTGACGACTTCCTCCGTGACCACCAGGTAAGCTCGAGGGAACTCCTCATCCCCTTGACTTACAATATCCGTGTTTGGACTCGTCTGAACTGGAATTGAAAGCCCCTCTTACCCCACCCCTCAGACCCCTCCCCCCTCCACTTTTGTTGAGGTGAAATTCCCCCCCCATCCCCTTACAAGCGGAAGGTTGCTCCTAACATACTAGGGGCACCTCGCAGGTTATCCTGACCACTGTGAGAGTCCCTACCAACCCCCACCACACCCTCCCCCCCCCAACCCCCTCACCCCCTCCTAACTCCCCACGAAACCTACTACCTCCCCCCCCAACCCCCCTCGAGTTTTTACCTCACCCCCCCTCTCCATAACTCGGGAACGGGAAGAGATAGAGTACCCGAGTTTGGTATCTTCGGAATCGGGAGGACCAGCGTCGTCTTTTGGCTCCAACAGAATCCAGGAATTCCATCACCAGCACAAGCTACACTCGAAAAACCGGTCCCCTCTCCATAACTCGGGAACGGGAAGAGATAGAGTACCCGAGTTTGGTATCTTCGGAATTGGGAGGACTAGCGTCGTCTTTTGGCTCCAACAGAATCCAGGAATTCCATCACCAGCACAAGCTACACTCGAAAAACCGGTCCCATACCATCTAAATCGGTTTTTATTCTTACTTACTCCGTTCACGGAAGCACAGGCGCGTCAAGTTTGCAAGAGTACTCGCAAACGCAGAACACCAGCGAAATCAGTGTGAGTCCATCAAATTACGCACTTAGTTTTAACAGTAGTTAAGATTTATATATAAGATTTATCTTTGTAGTTAAGTTTATCTTGTTTAGTTAATATTAATAATAAAATAAATAAAATGTCTGACCCAAAGTGTTCTCAAAAAAAAAGCACGAATGCGAATGCGGAGTCCATCCCAGCGTCAACTTCAACTAAAATAAAACAGAGCCTTCGAGAAAAAGTTTTAACAAAGGCAGCGTCAGCAGTGGGGAGTCTAAGATCGCCCAATTCAAAGCCAAAAAAGCTTGCCAAGAAGCCCTCGAAAGCACTTTCGGAATCAGCAGCGGAGCCGGAGAAGCAAAAAGAGAAGCCCACACAAAAGGCAAAGACACCCGTGAGCGAACCCGGTACTCCAGAAGACCAAAGAATCAGTGTTGGGGAGGAGAGTACACCGCCTAACTTCAACATTGGTTCTTATAGTGTTATTGAGACAACGGACGTTTCTAGGTTAGTGGACGACACCACCGATAAAGATCTGACGGTGGAAGGCTCAGACGCGGCGGAGACACTAGGTGATGATGAATCATCAGTTGGCTCAGCAGAGTCTATAGCAAGAAGGGTGAGTTTACTCCCCACATGCAAAAGGGGGTTCGGAGTAGAGATGGATCTTGCCACTAAAGTAGCCAACGAACTGCTACAGCAAGGCAAGGAGGCATTAGAGCTGGCCACCAACATGAAGAGAGAGAGCAAGACAGCCGCCCTAAACAGCCTGGAGGAGCTGTACAAGATCTGCCTCTCCCTCGCAGACTCAAGGTCGAGACACAGGCTTAACCTAGAACGCGAATTGGCCCGACATGCAAAGGAGCTGGTCAGAGTAGAGAGAGGTCATATGAAGCAAATGACCGAACTTAAGTCGGACCTTGTTTCGGAACTCAAGTTGGCTCGAAAAGATATCTCCGAAAATCTGAAGGAGACTCATGCAATCAGAGGCTGGCTTGGATATGAGACCTTGGAGCCCTTCAAAGGCATCAAAGAGCTCAAGCAAAGCATCAAAGTGCTGGAACAAAAGATCCATGAAGAACGATCGTCAAAGCAAACGTATGCCTCCACCACAACTACAGACTACCCGAAATGGGAAACCATGGAGCAAGAACTTGCGAAAATCACGAGGCATATCACCAGCGTTTCGAACCAGGTCGACGATCTTCGCAGAACGGCAGAAAATATTCAAACCTCCATAACCGAAATTCCAGCCCCCCAAACCATAGACTCAGCACCAAAGGAGGACTCTACCTGTCAGCTACGCGAGGAGGTGGAGAAACTCGGTAAAGCGACTAAAGAACTCACGAAACAGGTGGCAACAATACCAGCCCCCCCTTTACCGCCAAAAATTGACCTGACACCGCAACTCCAACCAATAAAAGAGAGATTGGAAATTGTGGCGTCAGATTTGCGTACAATCCGGGATCGCAAACAGCCCACCCCCAGCCCATCAAAACCAAGCCTGGGATCAGAGCTGATGATTGAGGAAGTCCGGAAGTCCATCGACACAATAAAAAAAAGTGTAACAGGACTTAGTGCCATGGAAAGACCGACATCATCAGCAACGACTTACGCACAGGTCGCAGCCAGGCCTCCGCTCCCATCAAAACCAAATCACGCACTGATCATAACATCCACAGACCCAACCCACACAGGCGACAACGTCATAGAGAAGGTGAGGGTAGCTCTGGACCTCAAAAAAACTGGAGCAAAGATAGATGGAGTCAGGAAAGCGCGAAACCAGAAAGTGGTTCTTAACTGCGCAAGCAAAGAAGACCTACTTCTGGTTAAAGCAAACGTCCAGAAAGCAAATGGTCTAAACGTCCAGGAACCAGCAAATATAAACCCTTTGGCATGCGTCCGAGGTGTTCTGGCCAGCTATAGCGATGCAGAAATAATAGACCACATAAAAGCGCAAAATGAACATCTTTTGCAGAACATCGATATGGCCGGACAGCTCATCAAAGTGCGATACAGGAAAAGGGCCAGAAACCCACACGAATGCCACCCAGTCTTGGAACTCTCACCGCCATTATGGAAGACATTAACGCAGGCGGGAACGATACATGTGGGCATCAGACGTAGTTTAATTGAAGACCAGACTCCACTGGTCCAGTGTACAAAATGTCTCGGATATGGACACACAAAAGGCGTATGTAAAGCCGAGAAAAACATCTGCGGATACTGCAGCGGCACACATACATCAAGAGAGTGCCCAATAAAAGCTAAAGCGGGTGCCCCGACCTGCGTAAACTGCACCAAGGCAAAAAAAGAGAGCACAGAAACTGCACACACAGCGTTTAGTGCGGAGTGCCAAGAAAGACAGAGATGGGACTACATAGCGAGGTCCCGAGTCTCTTATTGCTGCTAAGGGCAGCCCTGATGTGTGCGGGTCGCTCTCCAATTCAAGTACAACGGAAAAACTAGGTAGGCTGAATTACATCCAAGCAAACCTGCAGCGCTCCAAATTAGCGACGACGGAGTTCCTGCAAGCGGCACAGGAGAAAAGGATATCGATTGCACTAGTTCAAGAACCCTATGTAGGCAGAACAGGTGTGATGAAATCCATACCAGGCACAAAAGTAATCCAGTGCACCTTGAGCCGCCAAAAACCAGTGAAGGCGGCAGTCGTTGTTTTCGGAGACAATCTGGAGGTAATTCATGACCCCCAAATAGTAACCGAAAATGTGGCGGCCGTCCTTATAAAAGCAGGCCCGTTGAAACTTGGAGTAATTTCAGTGTACTTTGAAGGAGACCAAGACATGGACCCGTACCTGAAACGGACAAAAGAATCAATCGAAAAACTTCCAACAAACAACTTGGTGGTGGGAGGTGATGTAAATGCATGGAGCCAATGGTGGGGCAGTGGAACGGAGGATCACCGAGGAGCCGAATACAACGCCTTTCTTAACGAAACGGACCTCCAGATCCTAAACAAGGGCCAAACGCCAACTTTTGAGGTATATAGAGGAGACAGGCTATGCACAAGTATCGTAGACGTAACAGCGTGCAGCCCGTCACTTCTCGGCAAGATCGAAGACTGGAGAGTGGATAAAAGTCTCACAACATCAGACCATAACGCAATTGTATTCACATTACGCCTAGAGAAAGCCCTAGAATCACTAGGATCGACCTCAACACGTATGTACAATACCAGAAAAGCAAAATGGTCAGACTTCACATCAAACTTTAAGAACGGTCTAACAGAGAATAACATCACACTCGAAAGCATCGCACAGGCGCAAAACCTGAGAGAACTGGAGGATTTAATAACATCTTATACTGAAACCATTCATGAGGCGTGCTCCGACACGATACCAAGAGTGGGTGCAGCGAAAGTTAAGACAAGGCCTCCTTGGTGGTCTACCTCCCTCGAACAGCTCAAGAGAGGAGTGCTGACAAAGAAAAGAAGAATCAGGAACGCAGCCCCCACCAGAAGGCAATTCACTATCAATGAATACTTAACGGCAAAACAAACATACCAGCTCGAGGCTGAAATTGCAGCCACCCAACACTGGAAAGAATTCTGCTCGACGCAGGACCGAGAAAGCATGTGGGACGGAATCTACAGAGTCTTGAGGAAAACATCAAAAAGGCAAGAAGACATGCTGCTGAGAGGACCGGCAGGCTTAACGCTAAGTCCGGAAGACTCAGCTGACCTCCTCGCAAAAACCTTCTACCCAGACGACTCTGTAGATACGGAAACAGAACACCACACCCAAGTAAGACGACTCACGGAAGGGAAAAGCCTGGCCGAAATAAAAGATCTATCGGAGGACGACCCCTTATTTACGACCGCGGAGCTGGAAATGGTTCTAAGGGACCAAAATCCAAAAAAAGCACCTGGACCAGACGGGTTGACGTCCGATATATGCACCGTAGCCATCCAAAGTAACAGGGAAGTATTTTTGGCCATAGCCAACAAGTGTCTGTCACTATCGTACTTCCCAAGGCAATGGAAAGTTGCACATGTCTGCATCTTAAGAAAGCCAGGAAAAGAAGATTACACCCAACCGAAATCGTACAGACCTATAGGACTTCTCTCGGTTTTAGGAAAAATAGTAGAAAAACTCTTAGTGAAAAGAATCCAATGGCACTTACTCCCCAAATTAAGCAAAAAGCAGTATGGGTTTATGCCGCAACGCGGAACAGAGGACGCCCTTTATGACCTTATCAAACACATTAGAGCAGAAATACGACTGAAAAAAGTTGTCTTACTGGTATCGCTCGACATAGAGGGTGCTTTTGATAACGCATGGTGGCCAGCCTTGAAAAATCAACTAATAGAGAAACGTTGCCCGCGTAACCTTTACGCAATGGTCTCATCGTACTTAGAGGATCGGAGAATAAAAGTCAATTACGCCAGAGCAACCAGCGAGAAAGGCACCACGAAAGGTTGTGTCCAAGGATCAATAGGCGGACCGACTTTCTGGAACTTGATCCTGGATCCACTTCTCAAAAAAATGACAGACTCCAACACATTCTGTCAGGCGTTTGCAGATGACGTGGTCCTAGTGTTTTCCGACCATGCAGTCAGCTCCCTACAGCAAAAGGCCGAAACCACCCTAGCAGCCGTGCATGAATGGGGAATCAAAAACAAATTGAACTTTGCCGCGCATAAAACAAATGCGATGGTTATCACAAAGAAGCTCAAATTTGATACCCCCCAAGTACACATGTGCGGCACTCGGCTAAACCTGGTCAAAGAGGTAAAGTTGTTGGGACTCATAATAGACTGCAAGCTCACCTTTAACGCACATGTGTCTGCTACGTGCATCAAGGCAGCAGACATCTATAAACAACTCGCGTGTGCGGCAAAGGTAACATGGGGTTTAAACGGAAACATCATACGTACCATATACGTGGCAGTGATAGAACCGATAGTGTTATACGCAGCAAGTGCATGGTCCCCAGCAGCAGAAAAATTGATGGTTAGAAATCAACTGGACTCGCTGCAAAGAGGATTCACTCAAAAAATCTGCAAAGCGTATCGCACGGTATCACTAACGTCGGCATTGGTGCTATCGGGCCAACTACCTCTGGATCTTCGAGTACGTGAAGCGGCAACTCTATTCAAAATTAAAAAAGGATATTCCACTGACTTTGTCCCACCGGGGAGAGAACTAGAGACCAGGGTGGGCCCATTACAAAACCCCCACCCAGCTCAACTACAAATAACAGAGTATGAGCGTCTAGACAGCTTCGACAGAGAAACTATCGATGCCCTCAAAATTGTCGGCCCTACTATCTACACCGACGGGAGCAAGATAGAAGGTAAAGTCGGAGCTGCCCTCTCCTTGTGGAATGAAGAAAGAGAGAGTAAATATTCCACATTCCGCTTGGAACCCCACAACACTGTCTTCCAGTCAGAAATGTACGCACTATTCAGAGCAGTCAAGCTGGCTAAGGACTCGAGGAAAGCTAAGGAAATAAATATTATGAGCGACTCAAGATCCTCGCTCGATCTACTTAGCAGCGCCTCGGTCACCCACCAGCTAGCACTCGAAATTAAAACACTCATAAAAGAAATCGTACAAGAAGGCAGAACAGTGAGGTTCTTCTGGCTGAGAGCACATATAGGTACACCAGGCAATGAAAGAGCAGACGAGTTGGCCAAAAAAGCGGCACTCACGAAGAAAACAGCCCCAGACTACGATCAAGTCCCCATATCGTTCATCAGGAAACAAATAAGAGAAGACACAGTTCAAAAGTGGCAGATGCGGTATGAATCTTCCAACACCGGTTTAGTAACAAGGGCTTTCCTCCCAAATGTCTCAATGGCGAGGAGAGTACTGAAACACATGGAACTGACACCTACTCATGTACAAATACTAACCGGACACGGGGGATTCGCGGCATATCTCCACCGCTTCAAAATAAAGGACAGCCCTTCCTGCGTTTGTGATCCAAATAAAGAAGAAACGATATGGCACGTGCTCCTCGAATGTCCAAGATTCGGTTTAGAAAGAATGGAATTGGAGATACAAATCCAGACAAAGCTGGACCAGCCATCTCTCCCTTCTATCATGGAGGAACAGACCAGCAGAAAACCATTCTTGGACTTCGCGAGCAGGGCCGCTACGAGAGCCGCTATAAGGAACGGATCAACCTCCGCGCAAGCCCGACAGATGCCACCTCAATCTGAAACACAACAACCAGTACAGAACTCAACAGCTGATACAAATCCACAGCTGTTATCCAATGCCATAACCATCCGTGCAATACTACATCACGGGGAGGCAGGAATACCTGGTATACGGATTCGAGGAGTAGCTCTTTTCATGGACAACGACATGGAAAACCTCGGAATAGTGTTCAGCCGAGTGGCGGCTCGTGGAAGAACAATCATCTCACCTGGTCTGGCTCTACTTCTGAATGGAAATACCTCAAAAACTAACATAAAAAGCACAAAACTGAGAGTCTTCGATGAAGCAAAAATGGGAAACCAACCCTGTCGGGTAGCAAAGTTGGGCAACAAGACAATTGTGTTGCTAGAATGGGAGGATACGACCCCCTTCTCAGGCGCCGGTAGATTGCTCAGCAGTTTTGCAGAAATAAAAAACGACCCGAGAAAAATAAGCATAGATGCCATGATCATTGAGTTTGAAAGAGGAGAGGTGGTAGATCGTCTGGGATGCTTGGATGCCTCACACCATCATGAGATCATAGTGTACGAGCACAGAGGGGAAGACTTGAGCTACCTCAAAGTGCCCGGACATAATAAAACCACGGCATCCCAACCCGGAAATCACTCTGCGTCCCTACCTCCAACAAGTTCCACCATAAATCCTCAAAGTGGATCAGAAGTTCTCCAACAAAAAACATCGGAGCAAGGGAAGGAAAAAACGAAACGCATAGAAGCCACCGGACTAAAAGCCCAAATTAAGGCAATAACATCCGCCTTTAGAAGTCTCACGGGTACTAGAACGCAAAAATCGAGTCTGGATAGGCAGGCAGACGCAGCAGAGGATTTTTTGAGGCCGCCCCCAGGTGATCCAAAGCCCAATCAATCTAAACGTACAAAAGCCGACATGGGACTAGTCGACCCACCTAGTTTCAGGCCCGTGCTGGAAGACAAAGACCACGCGATAAATGCTTTCCTCGAGTTTCAAGCGCTTATCAAGGCAACTAGAGTTGTCCACCAAACTACATGTGAGGACATCGTCAAAGCCTTTATATACGAAAACGAAGCGCTGCTGAAGGTGAGACTCGAAGAGGCGGAAGCTGCCATATACGATAACGAAACCTCAAGGACCATAAAAGGAAAAATGTCAGGTCAATATATGGCGGCGTATAACATCACCAGCGGGTTTGTGGGCCTGGACGAGGCTGAAACGCTACGAGTGGGCCGACTATTCTTCGCGACGCCAAAGAACGATACCATCGTGGTGGTAGCCAGATGTACCCGAATAATGCTGGACGACCGGATCCTAAAGATGGCCAACACCATTAATGGGAATCCGGGAAGTCCAGAGGCATGGGAATACTGGACGCTGCCACACTTCAAATGGATAAACGGGGTTCCAGGATGCGGTAAAACAACTGCGGTGGTTGAAGGATTTGATGAGAGCAACGACATGATAATTACAACAACAATCGAGGCAACCAAAGACCTAAGAGAAAAGTTGGTGCATAAAACCCAAGATGCAGTTCAAACGAGAGTGCGCACAATGGCTTCAATTTTAGCAAATGGCGTCAGAGAGCCACATCGATGCAGCCGTTTAACGGTTGATGAGGCTCTAATGAACCACTTTGGTGCCATTGTAATGGCAGCTCGACTCTCTTGTGCCAAAGAAGTTGTTCTCATCGGAGACATAAACCAACTGCCTTATCTTGACAGAGAAAACCTCTTCGAGCTAAGGTATTGCCGCCCAAACACCCTCGCATCCATCGACGAGGAGAGACTATGCACGCATCGGAAC